>CM031592.1:4629505-4660505 GCA_018467065.1 Ephestia elutella | reverse complement strand
ATATTTATATTTCTCTGGATCAATTATTTAAATACTTGAACAGGAAATTACTTTGAGTCTGTGTCATTTGGCCATTTTTTCACTAACCTATTGAGTTGTCCCACTGCTGGACAAAGCGCCCACCCTTTCTCTTTCCACTATTCTCTGTCGAGAGAAGCCCTCTTCCACTTCCACAGATAATATTCAATACGTCAGTGTCAATGGCGAGTATGATATTGATTTGTCCAATACGTGTAAATTGCAGGTTTCTTACGAGATTTTCCTGCACCAGAAACAAATGCAGTAGTTATATATAGATTGACAAGTCAGATTAACATGTTGCCAAAGCTGAAGAGAAACAGGATGCGAAACCTGGTTCCTTTTGACCGACAAGCGGACGTCCTTACTACTGGACTACCAGTTCAATCCTTTCCTCCTTATTGGCAAATGGAACCTCAAAAAAAGATTAAGGTATACAAAGCCGGCTATGTCTCCGCTATCTGGTCGGCAAAGTTGGCACGATTTCAAGTACTCTTTGGACTGGGAGTCATGGGCGTTTGGCTAACCTAGTTTTAGGTCAGTGCATTGTAGTTAGTCAATTTGGTTGTTTAGGTTCAATTTTACAAATGAAGTTTAATTACTTGGCATTGACGGCTAACATTGACGAAGAAATATATAATAGCTAGCTTTTTGTCCGTCGGCTTCACCCGTGTGAATCTCCCACAGGAACAGTGCTTTTTCCTTGGGCTAGAAAGGTACCTTACTTACCTTATGTTCTTCTTAGTACTTCTGTCTGGCTATGTGTACAAATGCGAAATTCTCCAGGATGATTGGAATAATCAGTCGATAGAAAGCGGGAAGACGTAACAAACAAACAAACAAATAAACTCCCTTTCACTTTTATAATATTAGTTAGGATTAGGATATTATAAAATGCGAAAGTTTTTTTGTCTGTTGGACCCAAAGATTTAATCTTGGTTGGACCAATATTGTTGAATTTTGGTACCTATGAAACCAGCGCTCTGATATAGAGCTCTGATATTTTAAGTATTATAATAATATATGTACCTATACCTTTTTTACTTAGATTTCACCAAAATTCATAACAAGCTTAAAAGAAATTTATTGCATGTTTTCTTGAACTCTTTCGACGTGAAATACAGCTGTAATATTTGTGGTTTCTGTGGTCAACCGAAGTTCTTTTATCCCTAAGCACTATTCAACGAACAAAATCGCCAAAAAAAAAAACAAAAATATGCGATTTCCAAGCTTATTACTAAGATAATAAAGAAGTTGTAGTAAGAATGATCAGAAAAAAGGTTTGCTTACATAGGTAAGTCGAATACAAAAGGACACACTGTTTCTTTTGAAAGTCGGTTAAACAAATGATTGAGTTATTACTCTCCGCATGTCAATTTGAAGATTTAAATACCAAACAATGGGTAATGGTCGTCAAATCTGGAAAAGACGGTATTCCTATGATGCAATTGAGATGATCTTGAACCAATTTAGAAGTACTATTTGGATCTACTTCTTCGTATACAGATATAGTATCACGTTTTTTATCCTTTACGGGGTAGACAAAGCCCCAGTCGTGGGACTCTGAAGGCCACGCTAAGTTTAATAGTGGGTTTATTGGTGGAATGTGAGATACAGCTCCAACCAGATTGTGGACCTCCTTAAAAAGGGAGATATTATGGAGCACCCATAACCTGAGAGCATGTATGAAGAGAGTGATGAGTGTAAGAGGAAGCAAGAGAGATTCTTGTAAGGATCGTAGCAGGTGGAAATCGCTAGGTCTCTGCCTACCCTCCCACGGGAAAGAAGGCGTGAGCGTGATAATATGACACATATGTTTGTATGTATGGAGATACAGATATAGCGACAGGTTGCTAGCCTATTACTATGATGACAAGAAACTCCCTCAGTTTAAACCTCTTGATAAAATCCAGGAAGATTTTTCTTGACTTGACTTGTAAATTAAGCTAAATTAGCAATATTTGGCACCTCACACTCGCATCTGGTCACAACTGAAAAATCAGTGTATTGCCCCCTTTGGGTAATAGTGCCACTAAGGCTACGTGACCTTTTTTGTATTGCTGCAACATGCATATATATTTTTTTCGTTTGTATATTCTTCGTTGTTTGTTGTATGAAACTGCATGTGTTGTTTGTTGTGGCATACAAATAAAGTTCTTTATCTGTCTCATCTATCTATCTAAATTCCTAGAGAGAGCGAAAACCGCGGGGGCACTAGTGAGATTTTATTGGTTTAAGACATCAGTGACATTATTGAGATGTGTCAAGTCCTAATTCTAAGCGAGGAAAACCGGTCGTCTTGATTGGTCTCCCGAGCATAATCTCAGATTGGACACACCTTCGATTACACGCCCTACGATTGGACTGCAATTGCCCTCAAACTAAGTAATTATGGTATGAGTAAACAAAATATTTTGTAACTAGAATAACTAGTTGTGTTGTGTGTAATAATTTGTTGTTTGTTGCATCTTAGCACTGGCCTTGCAAGGGAGCAGATCAGGGCTTAGATTTTTTGCTAGCGTTACTTTGTGTAAAGATAGATACATTTGACCGAACCGGAAAACGTAGTGTTGGCAGGCCTCCCATGCTCGGTGGGACCGACGACCTGGTGACGGGATGCGCATGGATGCGGACAGCGCAGGACCGGACAACGTGCAAATCTTTGGGGAGGCCTTTTTGTTTCATCCATCAGTGGACGTCTTTCGGCTGAGAGAGAGAGATACATTTGAAACACCATTAGGACAAGATTACTTAACTGATATCCTATTTAAATGACTCAACATCAAAGCTGATAGAAACGTACCCTTTTGGATTCTGAGATGTTTTAAAAACTTCAAGTAGCTAAGATAAAGCAAGTAATAATGATAATAAAGTCTTGACACCAGTGTTAGTAATAACACAGTCGATAAGAAAGAAATATAATATTTTGGAACCTGTCATATAAAAACTCAAGTAATGGCACGGTGCGTTCCCCTAATACAAGAATCTCCCATAACAAAAAACTCACAAATCACTAGTTGAACCACATTGATGTTCCTCAAAATGTGGCATTTTCACTTTTCCACTTTGCAGTCTACTGGTTTGCCTAATCGTTCCCGAGCTAATGCGTGTCCCATCACGCAAACGGCCAATTACTGTCAAAAACCAATTTTTACATAACTCAGGTATCGCTGTTCATTTTGGAAAAAATAGAAGATGTGTTTTGTTGTGAAGAGAGGTCAAGGATTTCTGGTGTTTGGAGTCAATTTTGTATGTTTGTCTATTTGTTAAGTGATAATTTTAGGAGTAATGATGTTGTTTATACAATGAAATTTGTAATTTAAGTATATTAGGAATTTTAATGCTATTTACGGCAAACGAAACACGTTTCGTAACTCCTAATTTTCTTATGTATGTCATTTATATTGTCCGTTAAAGTAAAAAGAAATTCTATATTTCTCAAGTTTAAAGCTAATACTAGAATTAATGGAATCATTTCTCTTTCCGGTCTGTTAGGGTTCATATTTTGTATTGATCTTTTTCGATGTTCTCGTTTGAAATTCTATGACATATTTTTGAATTCTGGATTAGATAAAATGAATTGACTTGTTCAATTTGTAAAATTGCCTTACGAAGTGCATTTGTCTCTATCTAATAACTGCCATCTGCAAGCGAATTGATGTTTAACATAATGTTATTGTTCAACTTTACTTTGGATAGATAGTGATATCTAAATAAATTCAAATTGTAACATAATTAAATCAATTTTAAGAAAATATAATACATGACATCATGTGACGCAAATTGGGATTTGTCGGCATGGACGTATAAAAAAAGAAATATATAAATCTTTTTTTATACGTCCATGTTTGTCGGTATCTACTCGGCCTAAAGAATTGATAAAATTGTGGCTTTTAAATCAGCATTCAGGTTATAAAGGGATACGAATCAAGCCTTTAACTTATTTGAATCGGCTTGGTTTATAATAAGACCGTAAATATCAACAATGTTTTGTGTAATCGTTTAAAAACTGCGCAAACAGTCACATTGGTCCACAAATGGTCACCGCGGGGGAGGCGTCATGGCTAGAAGTTGGCACAGTCAAAAGCATATGAAAAGCACTAAATTCATTGCAAAATTGCTACTAATACCACGGCATAAGGTCCATGCAGGGTAACTTGAAAAGCAATGGGCCTGGCACAGATTTTATATAAACTGTAGACATGGGTGGTCTGGGTTTTTGTAGAGCCATTACAATAGATTCGGGTAATTCTTTGGAATTCGTTGCTTGAAGATATTATGATAATTAGAACCAGTGATACGTACTCGGTCAATTTACCCTGCATGGATCTGATAGACCTAAAGGTAATAGCGGCGATTTACAATGAGTTTGTGTACATTGATGTGCAGTTTACTGTACCTTTGATATACTCTTATAAAATTATAGTTATTTCACTGATCTTTTACAGAATATTAGACGAGTATCGTGTAAATAAGCACCTACAATTTTCAAAACAAGTTTTTGAGTAATCTCAGACTAATGTCTGAAGAAACACAAACTATATACATTATTGGAAATGATTTATAAATTATTAACATTGATGGCTTTTCCTAACCATCAAAGGCGAAACATAATCACACACCACTTCAATATACGCATAAGCATGCACAACACATATGCAAGTATTTATTACCTACGCAAATATAAATAACAATATACGTGTAAGCTATCATGCAGATGCACACAAAGAAGCATTTAACAACTAAGCCGTACAACATATTCCAAAATATACAAGGCACTATTATTACTTACCCAATAACTCTTAGATTTTATGTTTTGTACCTCAACCATGGCAGAATATCCTCCTTCAAAGACTTGAAATGAAACCAGAATAATGCAACCTTAACAATTTATTCAGTAACTTCAACAATCAGTCCGGTAACCAGGTTACTAGCAGTAGCTCAACAGTTCCGACAACGAGCAAGGCTTGTCGCAGCATTCCGAAGCCACTCCCGGCTGCCTTTTGCCTCTGATTCCCTCCAGTGCCCTGGCCTTACTCAACCACGGCCAGTAGTCCACTTCATAGTCCGGTATGCTGTTGTAAGACCTCTTGCCCATGTCTTCATCAGGACACAGCATCGCCAAGGCATTCGCTAGTCTTCGTCCACAATACGTTTGGTGAGTTGACTTGCTGGATACTTTAGACATCGCTGCCACCAAAATCAGGATGAATACCACTTGAAGTTTCATTTTAAGTTCCTTACTATCTTTGGTTTACTCGTTGGAAGATGGTCTGTGACTGTGCTTAGAGTTTAGAACCTCCCGTTTTATACTGAAGACGTCTTCATTAATATTCAAGTTAAAGGGTTTCCAGGTAACATGTAGGTGGTGTAGCCTTGCCTGTCTGTTCCAATATGGTACACCTGGATATTTTCACTCCATTGAGCAGACAACGGGTTAAAAATTATGATAATGTTGCTCTGATTTTCAGCTCTGCTTTCCTTTTAGGACGTTTATGCCATCATCCATTCTATTGGAAGTTAATAACTATTAATTTAAACTGTCATTTAGTAGTATATGATTTCCTTTATTATTATGTTACTTAGTTAAATGATGAATATGATGAAATGTCACTTGTGGCGATGACGATTCTTAATTTAATAGGCATTCTATTAAACTAGGGTACCCTTAATAAATGTCAATTGTTGGAACTACTGACACATTTTCATTTCTGATTGAAAAATTCGCAGAATCATGACGTGTGAAGAGTGAATAGGCATTATTTGGGTTTCGAATAAGTTTTTCATTTGTAATCGGAACTGTTACTTAATTGTTTACCAAGTGAAATATGAAATAAAGGGAAGATACCAAGCAAGAGCACTAGGCAAGAGGCTAGAGGGCACCAGGTCGACCACGGAGGAAGTGAATGGACGACATCACGACCTGGACAGAACTTAGGTTTTAGAAACAAAAACGGGCCGCTCATGACCGGAAGAGATACCGCATGCTGGCCTCCAAACTTTTTTTTTGATTATAATGATGAAATATGAAAATATTATCTTTTATTAATATTTAAAACAAGAACAATGAATACTTCTACGCATATAAGCAAAAAAAAAAGAAATGAAAAAATCTCAGCTATTCTGCCAAGCCTAGGACAATAAGTACTTGAATATGCTAATCGCTTACATTTACTAGTTAGGGTGGCATCCTTAGAAAAAGTAAACTCATTAGAATCTCTAACCTAGTAAGAGGTTATATTGGCACCATTTTCTTGATCTGTAAATATGAAGTCATATTTAGAGAGTCTGGCTGCGACCATGGCAACTGCAACGTTGCAAGAAACGTCATCAGCTGCCATAAATATAAAACGTTTGTGCCCAAGGCAAAGTTTCTTTAGTATATATAATAAAACAAGCATTGCGACGGCGAACGAACAACAACTTTATTTTTTCTTAAAGCATAGACAATGACATTGACATTTTGATATACAGATTAACACTCCCACTATATCAAAATTCCAAAAAAATAAAATAAACAAAGATATAAACCTATACTTTTTTTTTTCTTTTATTTCTTAATAATACCAAGAGCTTTCATGAACTTATAGTGTTTAGATCCTGACAAACCCTTAGTGAGCAAGTCAGCGGGCATTTCAGAAGTAGGCATATAATTTGTTTCTACTATATTACTTGATATAACCTCGCGAATGAAATTATACTTCACATCAATGTGTTTAGACCTTTTATGAGACTGATGATTATTTGCCAACTTTAATGCACTCTGACTATCATTAAATAATGTAATTTTACAAGCATAACCAGTAAATTCAGCTTCTAACTTTCTTAAATAGATTGCTTCACGACAAGCCTCTGATAATGCTACATACTCAGCTTCACAGGTACTAAGAGCTACTGTTCTCTGTTTCTTGCTTTCCCAAGATATAGCAGAACCACATTTTAAAAAACAAAATCCAGTATACGAGCGTCTATCTAACATGTCGCTACCCCAGTCTGCATCTACATAGCCTTCCAATTCAGTCTTATCTTTTGTATACTTTAAACAATAATCTTTTGTTTTCATTAAATACTTTAAAATACGT
This sequence comes from Ephestia elutella, assembly GCA_018467065.1. NCBI lineage: Eukaryota > Metazoa > Arthropoda > Insecta > Lepidoptera > Pyralidae > Ephestia > Ephestia elutella. The sequence goes on along the minus strand of CM031592.1, from coordinate 4,653,405 downwards.
TTGGCATAATTCCAATGAGTCTGTGAATAATTATTGTTAAATTGGCTTAAGTAACTGACTGAATATGCTATGTCCGGCCTGGTCAAAACGGCAAGATACATTAAACTGCCTAACAACTTCTGATATGGCAAGTTATTTTCACAAAGTTCAGGTTTTTCCAAATTCAACCTACACTCAATTGGTGTATCTACACCATTACAATCAGTCATATTAAATTTTTGTAACAACTCTTCAATATATTGCTGTTGATCAATAGTAATGACATTTGGATTTCTTTTAATATCTATTCTCATACCTAAGTAACGCTTTACTTGCCCTAGGTCTTTTATTTTAAATTTAGAACTTAAAGCTTCTATTCACTATTCACTATTCACTACATAGTATAAAACAAAGTCGCATTCTCTGTCCCTATGTCCCTTTGTATGCTTAAATCTTTGAAACTACGCAACGGATTTTCATGCGGTTTTCACTAATAGATAGGGTGATTGATGAGGAAGGTTTTAGTGTATAATTTGTTTAGGTTTTGTGTATATTAGTTGAAATATGACGATAATTGTTAAGGAAGTCGGAAAAAATTTTGCCGCCCGGCAGCTTTCATCGAAAACGCTGTCCAATCCCTAAGAGATGTATCAAAACCATGTATAGAGGAATTGTGTATCTATAATAGGTCTACAAAAAAGTCCGCGATAGCATATATCTAGCTTTTATATTTCAGCCACAATAACCACTTTTATGTTTTGAAAATAAATAAAATCCTTAGGTGTTTTTTAACTGGTGATAATAACCACAGTTTATTAATCCTTATCAAATTAAACAAGTCTATCATCACAAGTACTTAATATATTTAATATTTGCTTTACTGCATGTAATTTGGATCAATAGTTTACGAAATACTACGAGTTATCCAATGCGCCGCGTAACCACCTTGCACTCGCAAAGACGCTAGGCGCAGTAGGCATTGCTCGTACAGTTCCTGAGAAAAAGTTTGACAGACAGGCGGACAACAAAGTGATCTTATAACGTCCGGAACCCTAAAAACAAATATATTGTCCACCCGAGCGAAGCCGGGGCGGGCCGCTAGTTTACAATAAAATCTGTCTCAGACTTATCATTAGAGAAGATTAGAAAATCGTCGACATACAGACCTATAATAGTCTTTTTACTATTACAATTACTTTTCATGAACACACATGGTTCTAATTTGCTGTTACAATATCCTAGCTCTTTTAAAGTGCTATTAACCTTTTGATACCAAGCGAGAGAGGATTGCTTCAATCCATATACAGCTTTATGCAACTTTAAAACTTTATTATTCAAGTGCCTATCAGGAAAACCATCAGGAAAATTCATAAATATGTTTTCTTTTAAAGTACCATTTAGAAAGGCTGTGGTGACATCTAAATGTGTTACATTCATGTCTAGCTGTACACTTAGGGCAAATAGTAACCTTAAAGTCGAATGTCTAATAACTGGAGAAAAAGTCTCTTCAAAGTCCACCCCTGCCCTCTGGGTAAAACCCTTTGCTACCAATCTAGCACGATACTTCACATTTTCACTACTGTCCACTTTTCTTTTAAAAACCCACTTGCACTGTACGACACTTGCTCCCTTCGGAGCATCTACCACTTCCCACACTTGATTATCTTCAAATGATTGCAGTTCCTCCGACATCGCCTGCTCCCACTTTTCCCGGTCAGGCCCACTGATGGCGTCTGCATATGTCATATCTTCATCTATCATGGGAGGTGCTGTAGACACATTGAGAAATGCAAACCAGTCTGGTTCCTTTCTTGGCCTTTTCTTTGGAAGCTCTGGCTCTGGTTTAGTAATTTGTTTCTCAGGTGGTGTATCATCTGTGTCACTCTCAGCATCAGCAAAATCTGGTTCTTTTGAATCTATTGCCTCTTTTTCACATCCAGTGAGTTCCTCTTTAATTTCTGGAAAATCTCCCACTTGATCTGCATTATCTAACAGAACACTGACCATATCATTTCTTTTACTTGGCCGTTCAGATATTATCACATCTCTGCTGGTGAACACAACATTTTTGCTAGAGTCATACACCCTGTAACCTTTTACATTTTCTGCAAAACCAACTAGTATAAACTTCTTTGCCTTTTGGTCCCACTTTGTACGCCTTTCTTTTGGCACATGTACCATGATCGGGCTACCAAAGACACGGATGTGTCCTAAATCTGGCTTCTGCCCTGTCCATATCTCATAAGGAGTTTTGTCCAAGCCTGAAGCTGCAGATCGGTTTTTTTAAATAGACTGCTGTGTTTGCAGCTTCGGCCCAAAACTTTTTACTTAATTCTGCATCAAATAAAAGGCATCTTGCCCTCTCCACTATGGTTCGGTTTGATCTTTCGGCAAGACCGTTTTGTTCAGGGGTATACGGGTTAGTCTTTTGGTGTATGATACCTTCGCTCTTTAAAAAATTCTCAAAAACATTGCTGCAGTACTCACAGCCGTTATCTGTGCGCAAAACTTTAATTTTCTTGCACTGCTGGTTTTCTACCAATGATTTGAATTCCTTAAAACAGGTAAATATGTCACTTTTAGCTTTTAAAAAATATATAAATGTCATTCTGCTAAAATCATCAATAAAGAGCGCAAAATATCTCATACCTCCAATAGATTTGACCTCCATGGGACCACATATGTCAGAATGAACTATCTGCAGAGTTTCTGTAGCTCTGGTTCCTTTTGAGAAAGGTAAACGTGACTGTTTGCCTTCACAGCATATCTCACAGGCACTCTTATCTATTGCAAAGCTATCGGGATAATCTAATCCCTCCACTAGTCCATTCTTCATTTTGTTCATGGAAACACTGTTAATATGTCCTAGCCTCCTGTGCCATAGTTCACCATTAACAGGTACTGACACATGTAAACAACTAGTCGACTTCAAATTCGAATTTGTAAACACCGTCTGTCAGCTCTGCATCAGCAACCAATATTCCTGCTGCATTGTATATCAGGCAGCGATTTGATTCAAAACTCACACTGTTTCCGTTTTTTATGAGTTCACTGACCGACAATAGGTTAGTTGTAAGGTTTGGCACGCAAAGGACATTCTTGACAATTATATCGAAATCGTAGCTTGTGGTTATTTCTACCTCACCGGCACATAAAACAGGAACCTTTGTTTTGTTAGCCACAACAATTTCTGGTAAAATCGATGAATTTGAAGCATTTTTTATCCAACTATCATTTGCAGTCATGTGCATGCTGGCGCCAGAATCAATATACCAGTCACACTTATTAAAATTGCCACTGATAAAAACAACGCTGAATGCGTTAGACTGTTTTTTCTTCTCGAATTTGTCATTTAATAGCGGACATTGATTTCTATAATGGCCGGGCTGCCTACACTTGTAACATGAAAAGGTTTTCGTTCCCGCCATTTTGACATCTTTGACATTGACGTTTCTGTGGTTGCCGGCCTTACCGTTTTTCTTCCCGCTACTTTTGGCAATCAATGCAGCATTATGCTCTGTCTCACTAATCTCTGCTGATCCAATATCCAGCAATTTTGTCTTAATTGCATCAGCCGTGATTGACATGCCCGAATGTTCTATTGCCATGATTATCGGCGAAAAACGTTCTGGTAATCCGGCGAGTAACAAAGAGCCAACCCACTCGTCATTAATCGTAAAGCCTGTTCCAGACAACCGTTGCGATGTATCCACAATCTGCGTTACATAACTGGTCATCGTTTCACAGTTTTCCAGTCTAATTGAGATCAGATGCCGAAGCAAAGATATTCTTCTCGAAAAGCCAGAGTCGTCGAACAAAGATTTTAATTTGTTCCACAATTGCTTCGTGGTTTTTGCTTCCTTCACGTGTACATATAACGACGAATCAATGGTTAACACGAGTTTTGCCTTGGCTTTTGTATCTAGAAGACTGTCTGCAGGCTTTTCACCCTCAGTTGTGATGAAACTGTTCATATTTTCTAGTACGAGCAGATTTTCAGCTGCAAACGCCCAATCTTCATAATTTTCTTTTCCCTTTTAATTTGGGAACGTTCACCACAAAATTCGAACTCATTTTTAGTCACTGTTATTTGTATACTGATAATAACTGTTCAATTAGACTTTAAACTGATTATTTAAGTAAAAACATACTGGGCCCATAACCTAATAAAACAAGCATTGCGACGGCGAACGAACAACAACTTTATTTTTTCTTAAAGCATAGACAATGACATTGACATTTTGATATACAGATTAACAATATATAATAGTGATTACAATAGTAATTTTTGCGTGATGCGCGTACAAACATACAGACAGAGAGACAGACAGGCAGACAGACAGAAAGACAGACAGACAGAAATTCTAAAAAAAATATTTTGGCTTCAATTGGCCCTATGTACAGACACAGACCAGTTATAGTTTTTTATTAATGTATTTATTGATTGATTGATATTGATGATGATGATTGATGATATTGATGATGATTAAGACGTACTCAATTTACTAATATAAAGTAAATAAAAGCTAGTTCTTAACATTATTGATCACCTACCCAGCTAAGAATGCAAACGGTTTAGTGTTATTACTACGTGTTACAATGTAAGAGAGGTTATACTGTAAACTGCATAATTTTATAACAGGGGGGAGCTACTCTATTAGCCGAGCTATATCGTTAAATTTGATACTCGTCGTAAATTGCATCTAACCATACCATGTAAGATTTCTAGCCTTCATGGTTAGGATGCACATTTTACATTATTTGCACGAGTAGTTTTTGAACCACCTTAGTTGAAGTATATGAGTATTGTATTACACTTGATCTATGAGAAACAGCGTGGCTTTTACTTGAAAATTAGAAATCACCTGATTCGTCACCCTATTGGCGAATGTACAGTCGGATGCAGAGGAACCTGACCATAGGATTCCTGAGATAGGGGGATCTGGTTTTTCTCTATCTGACTGTACATACATAAATACTTACATACATATTATCAGGCAGTTCTCTTCTTGAATACGTTTATGCTCGATTCGACCATCTAGCAGATATAAAATTGGAAGATACCATTCAGAATTCAGATCAATCTGTCTGCCACATTCTTCACCACTTTGGTCCAACAGGAAGCCATTAAACACTCAATAGTTATGAAAACGACAGTCGGCTATCACTCGTAAACAGTTATTAATAACGACTAAGACGAGTCAGTGTTCACACTGACCGAGTTTAGTGGCAAGTTTATAATAGTTTTAAAGACGCTGATGAACTATTATGATGACTATGTCTCACGAAAGTTTAGTTAGGTACCTAATAAACTTTGGCTGCATTCCCGTAAAAAGTAATTATTTAAAATTAACTTAAAATCACCAATTTTATTCAGAATATAAAGAGCATGTTTATTAGGTAAGAGATTACATCAGATTAATAGCGAGAGTTGGTCTTAGACTGTACTCGATTGGATGTTTGTTTACTCCCTTCTTCTAAATTTATAAAAGTAGCTTAAAGATAATCATTTTCTTTCTTAAAATAGTTACTATCACAAACGAACTGCCAGACTTTCAAAATTTTCTGAATACGTTGCTTTCATTATAATCTTACATTGTTTAATTAAATTTATGGCAAATAATGAATTACTTAAATTAAAATAGCACTAGAGTATAAACTTTCATTTTCCAAACTACATTAACTTCATTCCCTTCTTGTTTCATTCAAATATTCCTTTCAAACACTTAGTTGACTGGAAGAAATCCCTTTTTGGGATAAGTCCGCCATTGTACGCCTCTCTTTTTGTTTCACTATCTTCTGTATTTTTCTTGTGTGTATGTGCAATAAAGAGTTTACAAACAAATAAACTTCATTTACCATCGACCAATGTGAACAAGTCGTTGTTTTACAACCGTAACGTTATTTCGGTAACTGCTACTATTTATGATCGTTTTGTAACGCGAGGAGATTTTTTCTGTCTGCCGCGATTAGGGTGCGTTTTGTTTGTTTTTTTTTCAATTGAGTTATTTGCTTGTTTATTTTTTTGTGAAAACAATCTCAAATGTGGCAGTAGAACTTATTGGGGAAGGGGAGCGAACATACGTAAAATATTTCACAGTCGTACAAGTTTTAGTTCGTACATTAGAGTTTAGTCCAACATTTATGTGTAACCGAATGGAGTGATTTGCCATTGCCTTCTCCGTTTTAAATGGTTTAAGTAGAATCGTTTGGAGTGCTGGTGTCATCACAATGTTTTCTATCACTGGTAGCAAATGCTGATTAATCAAAATTAAACTATCTTTATTCTCAAACATAGGTAAAGAGGTCTTACATATATGTATTGAACGTACATGATTGTGTTTAATCAAACTTCTGAGTATTAAGATTGGGTTGCACCGAAATTGAAGTTCAACAGTCCAAAGTCAACAGTAACAGATAACAGTAACGTTGACTTTTGTCATACCTCGTATTTGACATATTTTGCCTAACTGTTACTGTTGAAGTAAGACGGTACCTGCAACCCAACCTAACAGGATTAGGTCACGGAAAACCTCCTTGACTACCTACTTGCATGCATCATTAAGTACAAAATGATGCCTAATTCGATGAATTTTGGTATGTAGATGTAGTTATTGATCTTTAAAAGAAATAGGTATCTAACGCTGAATCTCGTATTAATTAACAATCAGAACTAAAGCGGTGGTGGCCGAGTGGTAGGGCGCCCGCCTGTGGATGCAAAATCCCAGGTTCGAATCCTGCCCGGGCTTCATGAGTTTGTATACCAATCTGACTCATGTTAGTTTTCATCGACCACCATTTGCTTCCGGTGAAGGAAAACATCGTAAGGAAACCTGCACTCTGGTTGATGATTATCAGCTAGTGTGTGAAATGGAGAAGGCAATGGCAAACCACTCCATTAAAATTGCCAAGAGAGTCGTTGTGTGTGTTTCATTCCATATAATGACCATGACTCTCAGTCATGAGGAAATACGACTAAAGAGAGAACAATCAGAACATCACAATCTGAATCTCGTACTAACAAATCTCGTAACTATTGATTAAAAGAGTTAAGTTGATCATATTGGCACCGATCTGCTAAACACTACCAAAGGTGGCTATTTCCACATGCAGCCTACTGACTAGCCTTTATTTAGATTTGACCTTATTGGGAAGGCTATCTGGCTATTGGTCAGTCTGGCGCCTTTTTATATCAAGCCATTAAATATTTTTATCTAATCCGATGTCTTGGAATAGTTTATAGCTCTATCTCAACCTCTTTAGTAAAAGTTACGTTAGAATATGTAATTATCATAAGTTATGTCATTTTACTCTATAGCTTTTAAAAGAGCAATAAACAACGTTTGCAAACTGATTTAAATTAAAGCCAATACTTACTTAGACGTTTTCTAAGCTGAATTGACGCGCCCCACTTGCGCATTAACGCACACAAGCAAATTTCAAATATGGAAAAAAAAAAGTAGTGGGGCGCGTCATTTCAGTTTAGACAATCCGTACTTCGATGGCTCGATGACCCAAAGACACAGACCACCTACCCTACAAAGAGGATCTTGGCCTCCGATACAAGAAACTTCCACTCCTTTCTTTTCAAATTAAAGCCAATGCATAGAAAATATGCCGCCCGTTTTGATTTTCTAATCAGGTATAGAGTCAAATTATCTTTACTTTTCATGATTTTTTCTATCTATGTAAGAATTTGAAAAGACAGAACTTACGTCATAATTTTCATAGATTTTTGAATTGAATGCAACACTTGGTAGAATATAATGATAATTAAGCATGACTTTGATTTTATAGCATAAATTCTGAACATGAATTTGCAATTGCGAGTTCCCACACCCACAGCCATTAATAATATTACTGTTATCACCAGCTTGTGAGATTAATGGCACAGCATTGACAGTTTCGTACACAATTAAAGTATTTCGTACAAATTAGTTCGTTCCGAACAATTAGCGAATAATGTCGGACAACTACGCAGATGTTCCCATCCGGCTTTCCGTAGCTGTCATTTGCCGACAATACAAAATGTCCGCCCCCAACTGTCAAACGCATCGAATTCGCGCGCGTTTCTTTCTAATTCATCCTGAATATTGTGAATATTGTGGAGCGCCACAAAATAAATAGTATTTAGAAGTGATACTTTACCTACATTACCTTTACACTAAGTTCAAAATGTAGTTAAGCTCAATATGAAAGGAATAGTAAAAATAAACGTTTACCTTGTAGAGCCAGGCTTGTTAGTCTGTCTTATAAGTTTAAAATCATCATAATGTATGAAACTTACAAATATTTTAAGTTTTAATGATTGTACCTACCTACTTACAGTCTCAAGAATGTTTTGAATATCTTTCTGGTGATGGAGTGTTGTATAGAAGTGCAAAAAAGATCATTCATCTGTCGTCAATTAAAGTGGATTGTGTACATACTCTAAAACCCTTAAGATTTATAGTTCTGCCAATAGACAAAGGTCTATCTAATCTCTGTCTACGGTTAGATCTCCTTCTGTGCTGATAATTTTTATGTCCGCTCGCCCGAATTTGCGAGATTCGCTCTAAATACAGCAGATAATTTGATCTATGAATAGAGTTAATTACGCCATTTATTTATTGTATCCATTTCGCTGCGTTAGGGTCGCCCCTGTTTTTATTAGCAATATGCGCCCCAAACCACGTCAAATCGGGGGTGAGTTTATACGTCTGTTGATTTATTCCTTATAGCACGAAAACATTTTTTGTCTGTGGCCAACAAAGGCGGTACAACAAAAAAAATTGAAAGGCAATTCCTTCGCTTTCGCGTTAAACTGGCATAAAATACATTGCACATAAAAATAAATGTTGTAATTGTACTTTTTGAATAACTGGCTGGAATGAAAAACGAGATTAAGTCGAAGAAAAATAAACTGTTTTGCGACACTTAAGGGCAAGTTGTAAATGGGATTGGCAGCATTAGCGTTTAAAATGCTCGTTTATCATGGGGACGTTAATTTATTTAATAAATCAGTTAGTACTATTAGTCAAAGGCATCGGGATTGAATGGGAGAGCCTGGGGCCGGATGGCGGTAAGTACAAATGATGTTGTATGACGGTGATGGATGATAGATGCGATGTCCGACGCCCGTTTACGTCGTATTGTGGTGGAGTTAAGTATTTCTAATTGGAAGGCTCGAGATTGTACTGTTTTATTGATGGTCCGGGACTTTCAAGAGTTATTGATGTTATTTATTTGGATGGAAAACTGATACCATTAGTGACTCGTAAAGTTTCTATCGACCACTTCTTATACCAGATATAAAAAGATTTTACAATGTACAAATATTTTTGTTTGAAAGGTAGAATACAAATGTAAATAATCACCCTACAGAAATCTGATATAATCTTTTCAACACGAGCTCAATATTGACATGTCTCAATTTCACATCTATTGGCTCTGTATTACAAATATTACTCCCTATGTTATCACTTTCATCGAAATTCGAGTATTATTTTATAATCCGTGCTTGTCGCGTCGCCTTAACACCACGTCCGTTACAGGACGCGCCCGCGCACGCTCCGTACGGATTAGCGTACACATCAGACCCACGGAAGCCGGTAAAGCCTACATTCTAATTACAACCATAAACCAAACACACAAAGTTCAAATCAGAAATTCCGTGCAACCGTTTCTCTGTAATATTTCTAATTTCGAAAACTACACATTTTTTGTCAATACTAACCTAATGCTGCTAAAATGGACTTTGCCACATCACATTACGGTTTGATTTTGTATGTCGTTTATTAAACAAATAGGTGTAGGACGTGCCCTTACGCGTGTCTACGCATAATATCATTGGCATACACTCTTATTGGTGATGATTTATCAACTTTAACTCGGCAAGTAATTTTGGACCCTATTTTTAATATGTTAAGGTAGAACCACCTGCGATATTTTTTGTGGATTGTGTTTTCTTTTGAGTGAAGTTTAAAAAGTCCTTTCACGGTGTGATCTTGGCAATGTACTCGGGGTCTTGGAATCGATTCTCGGTGTCGTATGGTATGTTAAGAAACGTGACCGAAAGCAATCTGGCTTGTGTTTTGGGTTTATTTGCAAATACTTACTTACCATAATATTGGAATTACTTGATTTTTCAAGTTGTAGAATGTATACAGAATATGTAATTGCACCACTTTTGCACCTGTTTTTGATGCCTAATAGATAGACAGTTGTTTTTAGGTACAAATTTGTCTATTACCTGGCACGTGCATCTTTGATAGCCTAAGAGGAGGCTCCAATACATAGTTATAATATCTGAATTTGTTAATATAAATAAAAATTCTAGATTTTCTTATTTGTTAATTGCAAATCTTTTATAAAAATCCAGGACCATTGTCTGTCCAGGTTTCTCTCCAGGATTTTGGACTTTGATCATGTTGACCTTTTACGAAAATGGTCCTTTTGAGAGATTTTTCTTGTTGTAAGTAGACGTTTTTGGTCGTGGTGGTCTTTTTGAGCCTAAAATGAAATGGTCCAGGTATCACCTAACTTACTTGAGAGTCAAGGAAAAAAAAAAAAGTATTTTTATATATTTTTATCATTTGATTTGGGGTGTCTATTAAAATACAGATTTTTATCACATCGATTATCATGTCCCAGAAAACTATTCCACGTTTTTCAATATATTTTTTTCTTAAAACATCGGAAAACTTATTATCGCAGTTTCATAATATCGAACAACATTTCCTAAAAAAAACGTTACAAAATTTCTACTATTCCAAGAAAAACGATATATCAAACTAACATTTCACACATGTATTAAGATATCGATGAAACCATTTATGATAACATGTTTCAATATGTAACGACGCGCATCATAACTTTTAATCGCAGTAATGTTTCATCGAACGCTGCATTCGCTTGTTCTTGCTTAAAACATGCAAAAAGGTATAGCAAGATTAAGGCATACAGCAAGCATGCATGCAGCAAGCACAACAAACATGTAGCAAGCATGCAGCAAGCATGCAGCAAGCATGCAGCAAGCATGCAGCAAGCATGCAGCAAGCATGCAGCAAGCATGCAGCAAGCATGCAGCAAGAATGAAACAAGCATGCAGCAAGCATGCAGCAGGCATACAGCAGGCATGCAGCAAGCATTCAGCAAGCATGCAGCAGGCATGCAGCAAGCATGCAGCAAGCTTTCAGCAAGCATGCAGCAAACATGCAAGCAGGCATGCAGCAAGCATGCAAGCAGGCATGCAGCAAGCATGCAGCAAGCATGCAAGCATGCAAGCATGCAAGCATGCAAGCATGCAAGCATGCAGCAAGCAAGTATTTCTGGGTGGCTCCACCAGAAGACTCGCTCCGTCGGCCCTTCGATTCATTCGGGCACTTAACCTCGCTCCGCTCGAGAGGTCGCCGGCTCGCTTCGCTCGCCACCTCCCCCCCTCGCTTCGCTTCGGCCTCGTGCCCTCATTTTCTCAGGACCTCCTTCGCGAGCCTTCTGGTTCCGCGCGAAGGAATAACACTCTAGTATATGACAAAGTTGAGCCACGTGGAGTCGGGGTGCTCTGAGTCGGATTTGTGATCAATTTATAATTAATGGACTAGCTATAAATTTACTGTGGATCAATACAATACTACCAGATTAATCTATCTATATAGGGTAACATAATAATATAATATTTGATGTTTCAAATATATTGCAAACTGAAATTTACGTGGAAATAAAATTATAGGTAACAAAACTTTGATGTTTCATTATTTCGATGAAATACATAAAATATGAAAAGAAATAACGATAGAGTGTGTTTGTACGTAATGAATAATCGTGTAAATGAAATTTCGATGTAAACAGATTTAAGGATTTGTTACATATTGTATTAAAATATCTGCGAATGGTTTTATGGGACATGAAAATCGTTGAAGTAAATTGCGATAAAGTGATGGGTTCCCTTTGATTTGAGCTAATCTTTGCTTAGAAAAGCTTGCTGATTTTCAAATTAGATAAAGAATTTGAAGTCATATCACTGGCAAGAAAATGTAAAGGCAAGAAGAAAAAAAAATCGAACAAGAAGCAACCGTTAAAAAATATATATTATTGAAGAATTTAAATTATGTCAACGGATTCCAATCTTTCACTAATATCTTTCAACGTATGAGCACGCTGCCAAGCACATCAATCATTGCTTATCGATAGATACTACATATTTTTATTTTGGGATATTTCTCTCTTTATTTGCTGCACAAAGATTTGATTTAGAGTTTAAAACAAAATGCATCTGTTATTTGTAGCCAATTATTGTCATATTTCTTATACTTCTTTCTTTATTCAAATTTATTAGGTGACGCAACATATTGTATTGATTGTATAATGTCGAATCCTAATCCTAACAAATATTATAAATGCGAAAGTGCATGAGTTTGTTTTGTTTATTAGTTTGTTTGTTACCTCTTCACGCTTTATCTACAGAAACCAATCGTCCTGAAATTTCGCATACACATAGCTAGAAGTACTGAGAAGGACATAGGGTATCTTTCATCCCAGAAAAAAGCACTGTTAACGTGGGAAATTCACACGGGCTAAGCCGCGGGCAATGATTAGTATAATATAATGTAGACAGCATAAGGCTTCAGTGAAATTAATATACATATTTTAGAAATACTGTTTTGATCACATAATAGCAATAATATATTCATAATAATGTGGTTTCTTCTATTAATTAATTTAATCATTGAAATCAAATATTTATCTACCTCCTTATTTGTCGAATTAAACAAATGGTAAATTGTGCAGGTAATTGAGTACAGACAGACAAATTATCTGATAAATATATGTAAATGTGGAGCGTGGGACGCCTGTGGGTGAGCAAATTGTTCATTTACATAATGTTTCAATAATATTTGTTTATTTTCATTCAATTGCCTCCGATATTATATGTAAAGTCCGTTTATTCATAATAATTGTCCTATTATGTAAACAATTTTACCTTGTCTTTTTAAGATTTTACAACAATATACTTAAATTAAAATAGTTTTTTTAGGAAATTACTTTCGTGGTTAATAATGATTAGGTTTGAGCTAATATTTCATTTATTTTCAACAAAATTAAAAAAAGTACTGTGAAGATTGTTTACATATTAGGACAATTAAGAAAAAATGGAGTTTAATTCTTTGTTGTTTTGGTACAAAAATTATGTTTTGAGGTTATGGGTTGTAACTGAATATTTTTTTTAAAGGGTGTCGAGACGTGAACAGTTTTACATACAAACTATTATAATATTTGGAATGCTAACTCAGTATAAATAAAATGGCAACACAGGGGGAACTTTCAATGGAAATAAAAATGGCTGCCTGATTCTACATTTTCCGTTTTAATGTAAAAACGTTATTTTGCCCAAGAATAGAGTTGTATCACAAAGCCAATTAGCATTATATATTAATTCCTTTGCATCACTGAGGCTGCAATTTAGTTGGAAATTGAGTTGAATGCAGCGATAGTGCAGTGCTATATGCATTTTATTCTTCTTTCTTCTGAATAAAACATGACCTGCTTCCTTCTTGCTTATTGGTTTGTAATGATAATAATATTTGAGATTCAGTTTATCCTGCCTATATCTTTATCTATACCTACGTAAAATAAAACTGTTACTTAAAACTTATTGTTAACTGCAGTAATTTTTTTTTTGTAGTTTTGGATCTCTGTAAATTTGTTTTTGAGTTTGAGTTACGATTTTTCCTAATTTTTAGCAAAATATTGACAATTTTTACCACAGCCAAGCGTAAACAATTTTTACACTATTTTCTGTAGAACTCGAAGGAAAAATTGGTGTCTACTGGTAGTCCTTTTGCCTCGGAAAGTAACGAACCGAAGAAATCGGGTTCTTTAAACTTTTACGATTGTTAGCTGTTCGAGTCGAGACAGTTGACAATCAGTATTTTCTTCGTGATTCACTTTATTGTGTGATTTTTTTCAAAACGAACTTACCTACATAAAGGAAAAAGTGAAGAAAAAATACATACCTACGACAAGTATAGTTTTAGTATGGATATAGTTGAAGACCCTGAGTCAAACATAGGCTACTTTTTTCGAAAATCACTGTGTGTATCTGTTGGTCTGTTACGCTTTCACGGCTAAACCGCTGGGTCTGGATATTGACAAAATATGGTATAAATATTTGAAGACCAGCAAGTTGAGTCAAACACAAGCTACTTTTTTTCAAAATACAAACGCCTTGTCACTGAAATGGGGGGACAAAGTATGTACGAAAAACACATAAGACATACCTTTTGCCAACGGCGCCGGCGGGTCAACTGCTAGTGCAGGGTAACTTAACATGCAGCTGACTGTACCAGCAAACATTAAGATAAGGAGTGAGTCTGTTATTAAATAAAACGTTAGACTATGATGTGGGGAATCAGTTATAAAGTCTGATACCAGGGTGCATAGGTCAGTTGACCTTGGATCTTAGATAAGAAAGGTTCACCTAACAGGATCGCCGTAGACGTAACTATACTAAAAGCCAACATATGGGTAAGCCTACCTACACCTACGCTCTTTAAGTAGTGCTAAGTACCAAACGGTACTGTTTACTGCGAGTTATACTGAGCCTCGTCTAAAGCCTGGGCTTATTTTGTTTTTATTTTGTTTGGGATAGATTTTGATCGATGTTAGTTTCCTGAGGTTTCCTCAAAATGCTAACTCATGCGTCCAAGTAGCTGGATTTTAGCTGCTTTTTGTCCAATTTCCACCAGGATAATGTTACAATTAAAAAATGGTAGGCATAGGCAAATTAGATTGTGGCATAGACCTATAGGTACCTTGTGATACTGTTATTTTTTTTAGGACACGATTGATTTATTCCTAAAATTAATATTTTAATAAAAAAACAAAAAAAAAACAATTCTATTAGCTAGGTCGCTGAGAGAAGCAGTGACATTATTTAAATATTACTAGCATTTTAGTTTTATTAATATATGTGTATTGAATTTTTATTTATTGTTACAGGTAATTAATAGGTATATCAACTAGAGCATATCAACCAATAATTGTGTGGTAAGTTTGAATTTCTGATAGAGTTTTAATTTACGGAGGTTATCTCCATTTGCTTCATGAATTTTCCTAAATAGAATATTTTCTTAATAACATGTTGTTACAATAAATATACCTTAGTAAATATAAATAAATAGCGAGCGAAGAAAAAACATAGAATGTGCCAGCTGCTTCTCTTCCCACGCAGAATGTTAAAGTCAATCGAGGGAAAGTGCTTTAAACTGGGGATTCCTCCACTCATAGGCGATGGGCTAGCAACCTGTCACTATACCTGAATCTCCATTCCATCAGAGAGCCCACTATTGAGCTAAGCGTGGCCTTCGAATGTCACGACTCTTGGCTCTGTCTACCCCGTAAGGGATAAAAACGTGATTCTATGTATGTTTGTATACCTTAGTACCGACTAAGATAATATGAAAAATAAATTGTAGAAAAATATACAAATGTATGCGCTTTCAAGTAATAAAATGTTTTATTGTTAATAAATATTCAATTACAATAAATATGAACCCACTTATACTTACTGCTTTTGCACATTTTCACATGTCTTTCTTAGGGTAAACGGACACATAGTTGGCCAATAAACTGTACTTGGCTATAAATAAGTTTCAAATGAGGCGAGTAGAAGATGTCAATAACAATTTTCTCTTTCTATAGCTCACTAAGAAATTATGACTTGTGAAATTTATAAAAATTCTAATTAATTAATTTGACTTAAAACATGAACAAAAAAGTACCTATTACACATATAAAATAAATAAATAAAATAAAAATAACCTTTATTTCAGATATACATAAGGTTCGTTTACATTTGTTAAATTTTTGTATGTTGATTTCTTCATCTGTATGCCTGTCTTCGGGAAAGGCCTCTTCCAGCGACTTCAACTCTTCCCTTTCCATAGCTATCCACGTCCATAATGATCCTGCCGTCTCTCTAATTTCATCAACCCACCTTTTACACGGTCTTCTGCGTTTTCTATTCTTATGCCTAGGATACCAGTTTATTATTACTTTACTCCACTTTTCTCGGCCTTACACATATAAATTACAGTAATGTTCTGGTTCTAAATTCGGCCACTGTGGCACAGTGACAAAGACTTTGCCTCTGAAACATTCCTGGTCCGATCCCCGGTCAGGTCAAGATGAAAAATATTCATTTTCAAATTGGCCTACGAGCGCTAACTTCAAAGGCTCTACACCTTAATCAAAATATGTGACTTGGCCGTTTCGCTACCGTCACATAGTAACTTTGGCCGACTACTCGACCAATGTGAAGCAGTGTCGACTGTAAACATTATCTAAAACTTATTACGAGTGCTGTAAAGCCACCTTTATTATCCTGCAATTTTGATTTAGCGCTTAATGCACTTGTATGAGGGTAATTATTATTTATTAGCTTTTGTCTGTAGCTTCACCCGCGGGAATTAGTTTTGGGATCTTTTAATTTTCATTTAAAGAACCTTAGGGTTCGTTCGTAAAAATTAAAAGCCCTCCATGGCACAACAAGTATTGAATATTATCATCATTATTATCTTCATCAACAGCCTTCCGTGACCCACTGTTGGGTATAAATATACTTCCGTCTAACCCAACCTTCACTGTCCTGCATCATCCTACTCCAATGTCTCCAATATATACTATTCTTATATTACTATTCTTTTATTACTATTTTTATATATACTATTCTTTTTTTTTTTTTGAGAACATCTGTATGTTTTTTTTCTCTTTTTAGGAAATTACTTTGTTTTGCCTCTGTAATTAATTTAGTTCTTCGACTATAGACAACCAATATAGTTCTAGCTGTGAAAACTTTTAAGTGGCTTACTGTTGCTAATAATGTTGTTATTTTGATTTTGTTTGAAAAGTCCTAGTTTTCCTAATAAATAAAATAAATAAATAAATATTCTTATCATCGGGCAGGGGTCGACGATCTATTGAATATAGTAAAAGACAAAATTTTAAGGAGTTTCTTATACCAGAACATGTATTTGCACTTAACGTACTTTACAGAATACTTTATTTACACACAAGAAATTACATGTTATAGTTAGGTAAAGTAACTTAAAACTAAAAAAAAGAGGAAGATGCGCAAAAGGCTATCGCTGTAAGCAATTTTTTTTCATTTCGTGTTCCGTGCTATATATTGTTAGATGTAGAGCGACATAACCACCCTGATATAGGATTCTGTGTGGGTCATGTTTCTCTGCATTTGACAGTACATAGTGTTGTAGTTTGTACAAATCCCCACAAAACCTGTCATAATTATTTCCCCCACGTCCAGAATCCACCCACAAGTCCAAGAAGACGATCGTAAAACACATCCGGCCGCAATCTACTACGACATCGGTTGTTATATGTCATTGGCCATGCACTGGCTCTCGGAGGTTTCATTCGGATGAATGTGGCATTAAGTCAAATTTAATCCAGTGAAAACATAAAGCAACAGAATTTGGGATCATATAAAGCCAAAGTAGAAGTAGCATAGACGCAATATTTAATGAGAGGATTTTCAGAGACCAAATTAAAAAAAATAGTTCCAGATGAATTCATAGGTGGCTTGCTTAGTAAAAGGCGAGATCATTAAAAAGCAAAATGCACGGGATTGGCATTTTAAAAAAAAAACTTAGTAAAAAACATCTAAAAAGTATCAATATTGTGATTTGTGCAACTGCCAAACTGTTATGTGATTTTTTCTGCCTCTGGCTGACAATAAAAGCGCACAATATAGATACAGCCATTATTACAACTCGGCTTTCAATAAAGCTCCATCATTGAGAATTTTTTTTACTGATTTTTCTTAATTAGCTATCAAACTCGCTCATTACCACATTTGGACGACTTCCATTGGCCACGGCTGGGCCGGAAGGCCCGGTTTAGATCCCGGTCGGAGTCAAGATGGAAAAATGATCTTTTCAGATTGGCCTGGGTGCTTATTTATCTATATTTTTATGTATTTGTTATAAAATAAAATACTATATATCGTTGAACTAGTATCTCATACCACATGTCTTGAACTTACTTTACAGGTGCTAACTCAATCTGTGTGATTTGTTCGTATATATTTTTTTTATTTATGTATTTACTACACATAGGACTCAAAGCTTTTTCACACATATTCAAGTCGAACAGAATTTTCATTTAAAATTTATGTATTGAGCAAAAAAAAAATGCCACTTATTTTATCTGAGCGTCGAAACAGATTTTTTCAAGACCGGTTTGATTTCGCCTTTATTATCAAATACACAACAGGTAACAATCTTAATGTTCAGTAGAAAGTAAGTTAACTCGGATTATGAGCTAGACTAGAGCAAAACGTGCTGTTGCGTGTGAAAACCACCACCGTGTTGGTTTCACATATGCTGCACTTTAGATTTGCCGATTAGTTCACGTTCATTACACATAATTTGTTTATTTAGCTATTATTTTAACACTTTGATTTATATTATTCATCTTCCAAAGCAAATATGAATCTGTTTATTTACGCAAAGTCTACTTATCACCTTGGATGTTTGACAGTGACGTCTGACGTTGACGTTTGGAAATGGACCACTGCTACATAGTTGGTCTAGAGCTGACGGACGTGTTGCTAGGAATGTTTTTTTATTGCCTTATATTTGTAAATAATATAGGTAATTGGTCAAAATTTATAGAATAATAATTTAAACAAGGATTTTATTAGATTAACTATATATTTTTCTTCGAGATGAATACCACATTTCTATGGTTTTGTCTCTGATCGAAATCTATGTTGTCTCTGATTTCGTGTCAACGCTAGGCTGACGTGGTAAAGGAGATAGACCTCAGAAGATGATCTTTCTTGGATTTCGCGTCGGATGGAACACGCCGCAGGGCTTCACGCCTCACAATCTAGAACCTCCATAAGCGAAGGATAAGATGGAGCGGTCATGTGAGTTCATCTCTCTGGTGTTCTGCTGGTTTTCCTGTGAATATTGTAGACACGATGTTAATAGCATTCTCTATTTGTTTCAGAACACTACGCTCTTAAACTTAGGTTTTAAGTTGTTAGTTTACGCTTTGTTTTTCAATATTCCACGTTCCACGTGTTATACTTTGTTGGATTTACTCGTTTAAACTATTTGTCCCTCGGGCTTGGACCCATAATTCGATGTCGTGACATGACTACTTCAGAATGAGTTCCCATTTATATTTTTCTTTCTTTTCGTTGTACATACTGGTTACAATGACCCTGACCCTAAGGGTAATCACCTTCTCTGGATAAGTAACCCCTATTTATCCCAGAAAAACAATAACACTTCCTATAAGCAAAGAGGATTGCCAAACACCATGTGATACAAGACCACATAGCCAGGTGTCTCCAAATCAACAATCCAGGACCCCAACTTGTTCCTACATTACTGGGGGTGACGAGGTGATACAGTTTATTGGAAGAAAAGGAAAGGACCTGAATAGGATTTACCGAGTAACATCCATTTTATAATTAGAACTTAAACTTTAGAATTTATTTTAAGGCAGCGACTTTGCCTAATATGATTTGTTCCTAGTTTTATCACATAGAGAGGACGCTCTCAACCTTTGTTAAGAGGTAGGTCTTCATAACCAACTTTAAGGATAAGGACATTTTTCTATGTCATGTGTTTTCATAGGTTATGATAATTAGACTTTAGTCTTAACTAGTTTGTTTTAAGAAACATGTAAGAAAAGAAAAGATTTGTTAAAAAACATTCCTATAGAAAGAATTAGTAATAAGGAATAAGGATATTTAACTACTAAAAAGTGAGCTTACCAAATATGTATATTTTCCTGTAATATATTTAACTTGATATATAAACAATTAACTTGTTTAATTGATTCCAACTAATAGTTGTTGGCGCCCTTGGTTAGAATTGAAACACAACACCACTAAAATTCTTTCTTCAAATGTAACATTCCACAGAGCGTCAAGAACCCACCGACCCACTCCAGAGTCTCCTACCATAACGCACCACTGAGCTGGCTGTGCGGTTGTCCACCGGTGGCAGGCCGTGTTTTAAACGCCTGTCCTATGGTGGGTAATAGTTTGTGGCGTACCCAACGTGGGGCCGAGTGATGTGACATCAGTTCTTCTGTCGACTTCATCATGGTATTTTGAAGTTTGAGGTTAGTGTTGTTGTTGTTATCTATATTTCAGAATTGATTTAAATATAACTGCTTCGAGAAATGGCTTCGTTAAGGATGAACTTTTATCATCTCCTCAGCGATGAGCTGGAGATATAGACTTCTCATCCGAGGACACAAGAATATAAGAACAGTTGATGAGATGCGAGCCAAGCTTGCCTCGTTGACTAAATCGAATCGTCCTAGCAGTGAACGTTGATCCTGCTACATTAGAAATAGAATCAGAATTAGAAATTTGTGAGAATAAGATTAGTGACATCATCCAACTTATTTCTTCAGAATCATTGACACCTACGGGTCATGATAGAATTATTTCACGATTAACCCACATACAGCATAGGGTGTGTCGTTTGGTCTCAGAAGATGAGTCTATTTTTGGAAGAATTTCCCTCTTAAAACGGGAATTTGAGAACGCATTTAAACTTTTGAATGTTGATATTACAGGTGAAGTGGGATTTTGCTTCAATGATTTGCGTAGTGGTACATCCAGCGGTGTGACTCCAGTCAGTCCTCCGGTTGGTGACAACCCCTCTACTTCTTCACCAGCGGTGATAGCGGCTGCATCGGCAATACAGTCCAGTTGAGCTGCAGGTTACCATTGATCCATCTCGTAATGTCTCAAAGTGGAATGTTAAGTTCTCGGGTAGAGATAGCAAATTAAATTTGCACGCTTTCTTAGAGAAACTAGAAGAGTTAAGAATTACAAAGAACGTTTCAATTAATGAACTTTTTAGAAATTATTTCACAACTCTTGGAAGGTGAAACCTCAGAATGGTATCGTTTCTACGGTAAAGAATGTAAAACATGGGAAGAATTTGTACAACTTCTCAAAGAAGAGTTTCTTCCTTCTTCTTATGATGGGAAGACACTCAAAAGAAATTTATAATAGGACACAACACACGTCTGAAAGTGTCGTCACTTTTATATATACAATGATGAAATATTTCACACGACTTGACACTCCTTTATCAGAAACAGAAAAAGTAGGGATAATTAAGGATAACCTTGCCCCATATTATAAATCGAAAATTTTCTGTAGCACTTTTGCGACTGTAGCTGAACCCGTACACGTTGTAAGTTATTGGAAGATATGAAATCTGAGTGTACCACACACATCAATCCAACACCAACACAAAGTTCATTACACCCGGATTTGTTAATTTACAAAACAAGAACATTTACACATAATATTAAGAAAGTTTCAGAAGTCAAAATTACTGACACCTGTAAGAAGTGTAACCGTACCGGACACATAGAAAAGAATTGTAAATTTAACAGAATTATACACTGTTATGGCTGTGGGAAAGTTGGTGTGACACGCCCTGGTGCGACAACTGCGGAGTGCCACGTAATTTAAACTCGGAGGGAGCCTCATAAAACGAGAAAACTTGACTGGGGTCGGAACCCAAGCGGTAACAAGAACCAATGCATTTTAAGAATCCGCAATTTTAAGAAAGAAAGTTTTTACAAAAATAAAACATTTAGGAATATAAATTATAAAGAAAAAAATATTTGGGAATAGCAATATAAAAAGGGTGGGGTGTGATCGGGTAACATTGGTGGCGACAAATACAGCAAGCATTGATCAAGTGTATTTCAATCCGATGCCCGGTGATACCAGACCTTACTTAACGGTTTCCTAATCCTTGGTAAGAAATGTAAGGGTCTTTTAGACTCTGGAAAGCGATGTGCAGTCTTCTTAATGGTGATGCTTTTCGATCCTTAGCTGCATACGGTGCCATGCTCAGATAATTATGAGGAAGCCACTCTATTATTATCACCAGCGAATGGATTCGCAAAGCACCGCCATTGGATACACACAGTTGCTGGTAGAATATAAGAACACTATTCAAAGAGTGAAATTTTTGGTGATTGAAGATGTAAGAACACCCTTAATTTTTAGGTATTGAATTTTTGGAAGAAATTTAACATTGGTACAGAAATATTAAAATTAATTGAGAATAAATAGTTTAACCAATAAGAATTTTGTTGAATCAGGTACTCTTAACACTAGAACAGATTTAACAACAGAACAATTAGAACAACTTAATTTAAAGAATAATAGAAAAATTCAAAGGTTTAACTTTGAAAAATACTTTTAGAAAAAACTGACCTTGGTGCAACATTTGTATTAACACAGGCGATCACCCGCCAGTTAGACAGAAATGTCATCAGTTTTTCACCTGCGATGCACTACAAGTTGTTCATAAGTAAAGTTGATCATATGTTAAAAATGGGAGTGATAGAACCATCTAACTCTCCATGGAATAGCCCGTTAGTGATAGTTAAGAAAGCGAACGGAGAACCTAGAGTTTGTCTAGACAGTAGAAAGTTGAACTCCATCACTAAGTTTGACAGCTATCTCATTACCTAATATTGATTTTATTCTTAATAGTTTGAGGGGAGCAAAATATATGACCTCCATTGATTTGAAATCAATGCATATTGGCAGATGGAGAATTAGAAAACTCGTCAAAAGAAAAAACCGCTTTCTCTGTTCCCGGAAAAAGGTTTATTCCAATTTAAAAGAATGTGTTTCGGCCTCAGTACAGCGGCTCAAACATTACAAAGGTTGATGGACCGACTGTTCACTGCCGTGAGTTCCAGAACCCCGGATTTAAGTCTATCAGTGTTTACATACCTGGATGACATAGTTTTGGTTACTCGTGGAGAATTTTCGGATCATCTACGCCTACTTGAATCACGCGTGTATGAAAAGTTAAGAGACGCAAAATTGACGGTTAACATAGAAAAGTCACATTTTTGTAGGGATGAGCTTGACTATCTCGGCTACAAAGTTGATCGTGAAGGTTTAAGGACTAATCCTGAGAAAACTAGAGTGATAGTTAAGTTATCAGCACCTAAGTCAACCAAAGAAGTCAAGAGTTTCCTCGGTATGGTAGGTTGGTATCGCTGATTCATTCCAAACTTCTCAACTGTAGCAGCACCTTTAAATCGTTTGACGAGTAAGAAGCTGAAGAAGTTTGAGTGGAACGACGATGCACAGGAAGCCTCCTTTGGACAAATTAAAAAGAATGTCTCGTGACGTCACCAGTGCTTTCTTGCCCTGACTTCACGAAGGAATTTTACGTCCAATGTGACGCTAGCGATAATGGGGATGGGTAGTGTACTAACTCAAGAAGTCAACGGCTCAGAAAAAGTTATAGCTTATGCGTCTAGAAGCCTGACCAAAGCTGAGAAAAGAATTATTCCGTGACAGAAAAAGAATGTTTAGCTGCCTTGTTCAGCGTAGAGAAAATTTAGGTGTTATGTAGAAGGTCATCCTTTCACCATCGCAACGGATCACGCATGGCGTTGCAGTGGCTCCTTAGCATTAAATCACCGAGCGATGGAGGCTAGCGAGGTGGGCCAGTGCGACTCATGCAAGTATCAGTTTCAAGTCAGACATAGGAAAGGTCACTTACATGTAGTGCGCCAGACGCGCTCAGCAGGCTTAACGTTGATAACATTCTTCAGAAACCACTTACCCGTCCGATGATTCATGGTATGATGGTATTTATAAGAATTGTCTGGAAGCACCACACCGTTACCCGAAATTCAGAGGTGATAGAAGGTAGACTTTATAAGTTAATTAAAACTAAATATGCTCTAGAACAAGAGACTTCGTGGCCAAACTGGTGGTGCCTTCTTCAAAAAACAAAAAGAAAAGAAGTGATTTCAGAAAACCATGATCAGCCTTACTGTATATCAGCTGCTTTGGTATAAATAAAACAGTGAAAAGAATAGCGCTTAGGTATTAC